>JAXQQM020069696.1:0-11475 GCA_034641835.2 Pinus albicaulis | reverse complement strand
TATGCATGCATGACTTACTTAATTGGTTTTTTTTTAATACCATAAATATGTATTTCATATATATACACAGATAAGTTAAATAATAATATGCATGTAAAATTGTTAAATATATACCTCTAATATCTATGCATACTATTATTTGAAGTTCTTTAAAAAATTAATATGAGTATAAATTCGTTGAATATATATTTCTAATATACAATGCATGCATGCATATATATTGTGAAAAATTTCCATTTCTCATTGCTTGGCCCTAGATGATAAAGCTCTACTCACGCGATTCGAACAACCACCGCTGCCCTCTTCCCAGCTCTCGCCCTCTTCATATCTGCTTACAAGGAGCTCTGTTTCCATTAAGAACTGAGATTTTTGAAGAAAGCCATCGTTTGATCACATTTAAAAGTGCTAGCACTTGTGTGTGCGAGAGAAACCCCAGAAAATCTCGCTTGAATGGCATAGTTTTGAGGTCCGTGAAGAAATTTGCGACTAGATTAGGTTTTAAAAGCTTCTGCTTTGTCTTTCACGTTTGGAAACCTTACAAATCTTGAACTTACATGGCTTGTTTTGAGATTTTGGTGGGAATTTTGTTCTCTTCATATTTTGTGCAAGGCTTTGTGGAATTTCACTATTCATGTTACCCTGTTTTGTTTTTCTTCAAATCTGATCGGAGAAGCCTACTTCGATCTCAATGTTACTATTAGAATGTTGGAATATTGAGAATTCCAAATGGAGAGAGTAAACTCCTCTCCTCTAACCACAGATAAATTTAAAATTTTGACAGGAGACAGAGTTTTCAACACTGAAAACAAACTTCTATTTCTTTCAAAAACGGTTACAGATCTTCCTCAGCATAGAGGGATAACATAAGAATGGTGACTGCTACAAATGCAGTGCACAAGAAAACATTCACTGTCTAACAAACAACACTCTCTATCCCTGTAAACCAACACTGCTGTGTATTTCTTTCACGTTGTTGTGCGAACCAAAACAAAACAATTACAATACATCACTCCTCAGGCTCACGGGCCTTTTATTTTATATATATGTCGCGCATATATTACATGAAAACTATATAAAAACTTAAAACAACGAAAATAAAACCAAATACAAGGAAAAACCTTTGCAGAACTTAAAAATATGAAATGCACGACGTACGAGTGGGGACCACTTTGCAGTCAGCAATCGGCAATCGGAAAATTGGTGGTGACAAACAAAACGTGCGACTTGGTGAAGTGCGATGTTGCGATTGTGATTATACAATGGACGTGTTGGCTCGATATTAAATCTTCCATATAAATGGCATCGGGTCCGCACTTTAAACAAACGCGCGACCAAACAATAAAACTCTGATCTTCCAATTGTGATTGTAATCCGGACGCGATGCAATATATAAGCTCCGTCACATAATGCCGCTGGGTCCGCCCTTTGGTAATGTGATCGGGGCACATAAAAAAACTTCGCCGATTGAACCATTGCGATTTGAAACCTGCGATTCCAATAAGTCATCTCCACATGGTCAAGTGAATCCATGGGCCTCGGCTGTTGTGAGGGCGATTTATAACATAAAGTTTTGGTTGTATTGTGTACAACCATTCCGCTTGCAGAACTCTTCATATTAACAAGACACTTGGTTTGTAATTAATTTACATTGTGATTTGTGATTGCCATTGGATTGCATCGCATCGCAGAACTCATCATCAACAAGACATTTCAAAAACTTTGCGATTCCGATTGGCATATAAATGGTGGGGACCACTTGTCCGCTAATTCAGAAATAAAAGGACTTCCGCCTGTTTGAAAAATTTTAGTTGTTGAGAGCTTTAAAGCCTGAAATGACTGGTTTTTATTAAGTCTGCTCCTCCATAGACAAAAACGGTTCTGCCCATCACGAATTCAATTTCTTCTTTACAGATTTCTCCATTCCTCTTCAATATAGAGTGTTGCGCACTCAATCTCCACTGGTGCTGCCTTTGTACTTGTTTCTTCTTTCCCAAGGTTGGCAGGTGACTTTAATATTTCAACACTCCCCCTTAAAGTCAACGGCTGGGTTATCCATTATACCCAAACATTTTCTTAAAAATTCAAAGGTCTTTTGCCCCAATGGCTTTGTTAAAATATCTACATATTGCTCCTCTGTTACACAGTGCTTTAAAACAATTTCACCATTGTTTACCAATTCTCTAATATAATGAAATTTTGCATCAATGTGTTTTTTCTTTTATGAAATACTGAATTCTTTGACAATGCAATCGCTGAGCTATTGTCACAATAAATCACTATCTCTTTTACATGTTCTTGGCATAAACTTCTCAAAATTCTTCTCATCCAAATTGCTTGACACGCTGTTGTTGTAGCTGCCACATACTCTGCCTTTGCTGTAGATAATGTTACAATCGGCTGTGTTTTAGAAGCCCATGAAATGGCTCTTGAAATATGAAAAACATAACTGGAAGTGCTATTCTGATAATCTACACTTCCAGCCCAATCGCTGTCAGTGTATCCAACTAATTCTGAATTTTCTGAAGCAGTATATAAAATACCATACCTTTTAGTTCCTTTCACATACCTCAAAATTCTCTTTGCTACCTGCCAATGTGCTTCTTTTGGCTTCTCCATAAATCTGGAAATTAGACTAACATCATGCATAATATCCAGCCTAGTTGCAGTCAAATACATGAGGCTGCCAACTATGCTTTTATACAAACTTGGATCAAAATCCTTGTTGTTGTCATCTTTACTCAACTTTAATCCCATTACTGTGGGAGTAATTGCAGCTTTGCACTTCTGCATATTAAATCTTTCTAGAACTTGATTTACATACTTTGCTTGAGATATAAAAATCCCTTTTTCATTTTCTTCCACTTCTATTCCCAAGAAGTATCTCAACAAACCCATATCAGTCATTTCAAATTCATCTTTCATCACTGTTTTAAAATTCTCAATAAGGTAATCATCATTACCTGTAAAAATTAGATCATCAACATATAAAACAACAATCAACAGCTTACCATCCTTTTATTTGATGTAGAGGGTGGGTTCTCCCTCACACTTTTCAAATCCATTCTCCAATAGATAGGAGTCTATTCTGCTGTACCACGCTCTTGGTGCTTGTTTCAGCCCATAAAGAGCTTTCTTCAATTTGCAGACCTTATGCTCTTGGCCTTTCTTCTCATATCCTAGAGGTTGTTCCACATATACCTCTTCCATTAAAACTCCATTTAAAAATGCAGATTTTACATCCATCTGATATACTTTCCATTTGTTTTGTGCTGTTATTGACGGCACTGCCTTTACTTTCTCCATTCTTGCAACCGGTGCAAAATTTTCTTCATAATCAATCCCATGCTTCTGCTTATATCCCTTGACAACAAGTTTGGCCTTGTGTCTCTCTATTTTTCCTTCAGCATTGCTTTTGGTCTTATAGACCCATTTTACACCAATGACTTCTTTACCTTCTGGAAGATCAACTAACTCTCATGTTTTGTTCTTCTCTATGGAATTAATCTAATCATCCATAGCTTCTATCCATTTTCTATCTTTAATTGCATCTTCGAAATGAATAGAATCATCAACTTGACAATACAAAGAAAATAAGGAATTCATACCTTCATTTGCCGCTCATAGATTTCTCTAATGCTTCTGAACCTTGTTCCACTTTCACTTGGTGTAGTCATGCTTGAAGAAGCACTTAATTATGCTTCGTGTGGTGTGCTCGGTGATGCACTCCCGCTCCTTCTCAAGGGTGTTCTCGCTACCGCTCGAGGTGTCCCTTGTTGTCCTTGCGTTGCTGGAGGTTGTGTAGTGGATGGGTTGTTAATTTCAGTAACATCTCCTTCATCTTCATCATGAGACAAAGTTTTTAACATTGATTGTTTTCTCAATACTTCCATCCCATGCTTCCTCTTCAATGAATTGCACATCTCTTCTTATCACAAACTTCTTTGTGGATGGATTATACAATCTGTATCCTATGGAATCCTCACAATATCCAAGGAAAATGCACTTCTCCCCCTTACTATCCAACTTCTTTCTCAACTTGTCTGGAATGTGTGCATATGCCACACATCCAAAAACTCTCATGTGGATGACTCCCTATTTTCTGCCGGTCCACACTTCTTTTGGAACTTTGTTCATCACAGCTTTTGTGGGGAATCTATTTAAAATATACACAGCACAGTTTGTTGCTTCTGCCCAATACTCATTCGACAAGTGTTTTGCCTTTAGCATGCTTCTCACCATTTCCATTATGGTTTGATTCTTCCTTTCAACAACTCCATTCTGTTGCGGTGTGTACCTTGTGGTAAATTGCTTGTGTATGCCATTCTCTCTGAAAAAACATAGAAACTCCTTTGATATGTATTCTCCCCCTCTATCAGTTCTGAGGACTTTTATGTGTAGTCCACTCTGTTTCTCTACAAGAGCTTTAAAATGGCGAAATTTTTGAAAGACTTCACTCTTATATTTCAAAAAATAAACCCATACTTTTCTTTTGAAATCATCTATGAAGGTCAGCATGTAATTGCTGCCTGAAACTGATGTTGTTTGCATCGGCCCACATAAATCTGAGTGAATGATTTCTAAGGGTGCTTTCGCCCTTATGCTTTTCCCTGATGGAAAATTTTCTCTGTGTTGCTTTCCCAAGATGCAGCCTTCACATAGGCTGTCAGGCTTCTCAATCAATGGCAAACCTCTTACCATTCCTTTTCTGTGCAACAAATTTAATCCTCCGAAATTGAGATGTCCAAATCTCAGGTGCCATAACCAATTTTCATCTTTCTCTTCCTTCTGAAAGGCTTCTTGTGTTACAGCTGCTATACTCTTTCCTTTTCCCTTCAAGTCAATATTGAGCTTGAGCGAAAAGATTCTATTGCTGGTCATTTGAATTTCAGCAATGATTTTCTTGCTGGGAGGTATATCTTTTATTGTGCACACATCATCTTTGAATATTACATTGTAACTTTTGTTTATGAGCTGCCCAACGCTCAAAAGATTACACTTCAGTCCTGGAACATAATATACATTAGGGACAAATTTATGCTCCCCATTTCTAGCTCGAATACTAACTCTGCCTTTTCCTTTTACAGAGATCTTAGTATCAGTCCCTGTGGTCACTTCAGATTTAATCTCTTCATCTAAATTGGCAAACATTTCTCTATTTCCAGTCATGTGATCGCTACATCCTGAATCTAAGAACCAAACATCATCTTCTTTATCTTGTGCTACATTACAAGCTAACAGCACAATACTTGGGTTCTTTTCCTCTTTTGCTACATTAGCATTTTTCTTATTTTTCATGTCACTTTGCTTCTTTTTACATTCATTGGCATAGTGCCCATATTTTTTGCAATAATGACATTAGACATTGGATTTGTCATACCTTTGCCCATGAGCATGTTGGTGTTGGTGTCCACCTTGCTGGCTATTGCAGTGGCCGTGGCTCTGACTCTGACTGTTGTTCCTTCCATGTGAATGTAGAGGGCTATTCCTTCCACCTCTGTTCTGGCTTCTGCCTCTTCCTCTTCCTTTTCCTTGACCTCTTCCTCTTCCTGAAGGCATCTGGGTCTTGAAGGCATGCTCAAGAGATGAGTGTTCATCTCTGCTCAATATTTGTTCGTGAGTTATCAGTGAGGCATGAAGTTCATCTACTATGAACCTTGAGAGATCTTTGGTCTCTTCTATAGTGGTAACAATAACATCAAACTTTGAGGGTAAGCTTCTCAAAAGTTTCTCCACAATTCTTCTCTCTTCCAGAGTTTCTCCATGGGATCTTATCTGATTTACAATCCCAATCACATGTGTAAAAAATGTGTCTACATTATCTGACTCTTTCATGCAAAGAGTTTCAAAATCTCTTCTCAGCAACTGAAGTTTTGCTGTCTTAACTTTCTCCATGCCTTGATAGGCTATTTTTAGAGTTTCCCATGCCTCCTTGGATCTCTGCGCTGCTGCTATCCTTGGAAACACACTCTCATTTACTGCTTGATACAAAAGGAAGAGAGCTTTAGCATATTTCTTCCTATTGCTCTTCAATAAATCCTTCTCTGCTTGAGTTAAGGCATTAAAAGCCTGCTCATCAGCTGGTTCAACAAAATCATCTTCCACAAACCCATAAGTCTTGTGAGATAAACAGGGCTCTCATGATAATGGCCCAATAATCATAGTTCTTTCCATTAAATTGTGGAAGTTGAACATTTCCAATGTTCATTCCTGTGCTTGGTCTAGCCATTTCTCTTAAACTGAACTCTGAACTTAAACAAACTGTCTTTCCTTTGCTGAAAGAACAAACTCTTTTTAAACACTAAACAGCTCTGTTATCTTTGAGAAATACTTGATTTTTTGACTTCTGTTGGGCTTTCACACTGCTGGAGAAAACGCTTCAACAGGTCTTCTTCTTCTTCAACTTCTTTGAAACATTCAAAGAGCCTAAACTAGCTCTGATACCATGTTGGAATATTGAGAATTCCAAATGGAGAGAGTAAACTCCTCTCCTCTAAACACAGAGAAATTTAAAATTTTGACAGGAGACAGAGTTTTCAACACTGAAAACAAACTTCTATTTCTTTCAAAAACGGTTACAGATCTTCTTCAGCATAAAGGGATAACATAAGAATGGTGACTGCTACAGACGCAGTGCACAAGAAAACATTCATTGTCTAACAAACAACACTCTATGTCCCTGTAAACAAACACTGCTGTGTATTTCTTTCGCGTTGTTGTGCGAACCAAAACAAAACAATTACAATACATCACTCCTCAGGCTCACGGGCCTTTTCTTTTATATATATGCCGCGCATATATTACATGAAAACTATATAAAAACTTAAAATAATGAAAATAAAACCAAATACAAGGAAAAACCTTTGCAGAACTTAAAAATATGAAATGCACGACGTACGAGTGGGGAGCACTTCGCAGTCGGCAATCGGCAATCGGCAAATTGGTGGTGACAAACAAAACTTGCGACTTGGTGAAGTGCGATGTTGCGATTGCGATTATACAACGGACGCGCTAGCTCAATATTAAATCTGTCATATAAATGGCATCGGGTCAGTGCTTTAAACAAACGCGCGACCAAACAACAAACCTCCGATCTTCCGATTGCGATTGGAATCCGGACGCCATGCAATATATAAGCTCAGTCACATAATGCCGTCGGGTCCACTCTTTGGTAATGTGGTCGGGGCACATAACAAAACTCCGCCAATTGAACCATTACGATTTGGAACCTGCGATTCCAATAAGTCATCACCATGTGGTCAAGTGGACCCACGGGCCTCGGCTGTTGTGAGGGTGATTTATAACATAAAGTTTTGGTTGTATTGTGTACAACCATTCCGCTTGCGGAACTCTTCATATTAACAAGACACTTGGTTTGTAATTCATTTATATTGCGGTTTGCGATTGCGATTGGATCGCATCGCATCGCAGAACTCATCATCAACAAGACACTTCAAAAACTTTGCGATTCCGATTGGCATATAAATGGTGGGGACCACTTGTCCGCCAATTTAGAAATGAAAGGACTTCCGCCTGTTTGAACAATTTTAGTTGTTGAGAGCTTTAAAGCCCGAAATGACTGGTTTTTATTAAGTCTGATCCTCTGTAGACAAAAACGGCTCTGTCCATCACGAATTCAATTTCTTCTTTACGGATTTCTCCATTCCTCTTCAATATAGATTGTTGCGCACTCAATCTCTGCTGCTACTGCCTTTGTACTTGTTTCTTCCCACCCAAGGCTAGCAGGTGACTTTAATATTTCAACATAGAATGCTTTTGACGCCTCGAAATCCAATGAACTTTTTCAGTTGATAGTCACCTAGAAAAAATACGTAATAACCGTTCAACTTTGTATCTTGGGAGCTCATGGCGAAGCAAGGGGTCCTTTAAATGGCTCTGCGCATCCAAGAACCAAATTGAATCAATCAAGACATGTGGTAATCCACAGCTTTTAAAAATTAAAGCTTTATATCAATAATCATAAAACATAAGGTCAACCAGCTCGATACATCTAGAGACATCAATCTTAAAAAGCAGAAAGAATAAACCATTTTAGGCCACCATTTCAATAGAATTTAGAGCTTTAAACATCGATCTTTAAAGGCAGAAGCCATAAACAATATTGAGCAACGACTCTGTAAATATGTAATGGACCATAGCCCAAAACAATAACAACCCCAATCCTGTCAGACATGAAACTGATGAGTGATTTTCAAAAATTAATCATTCGTACAGTGATCAAAAACACAAGATTGAGTTACAATAGTGCTGAGGAAGTTTAAATAAAAAAATAAAAAAAGCTAGTTTTAAAACTATTAAGAAAAGAATAATAATAAAATTAATGAGTTGAGTTGGTAATGATATCATATAGATAGTTAATTTAAATTATCGTTTATTTGAATTTTTAAATTCATAAATTATTGTGATGAATGGTACATATCAGAGTTGGAGTCGAACCCACGACCTTTGCCCGCTAATCTCACAACCTGCCAATCCGCCCATCACATGGAAATGCTCAGATTCAAGGCTGAGAGCCGAAACTAATCTAGAAATTTGAAAGGGACTTTTTTTTACAACCTTTAATCTCGTAGACTCCACGAAATGGACGGTTGAAGGGATTTGCCTATATGAAGTAAAAAAAAATGATGGTCTGGAACATACTCTGGTAGAAATAACATCTTTTTAGTCTGAAATTTATCATAACAGTTCTCCAAAACCAGCACACCCAGTCATTAATTTCTAAGAGAGAGGAAGTCATTAATTTAAAAGAGGGAGGAATGGATTAGTTATTGCAAATGTATGTCGCTGTGGAGACTCAGAGTTTCTCACCCTGAGCCCACCAATTCGATGTAATATAGAATTGAACTCCTCAAATAAATATCAATAAGAGATGTATTTTTTAAATACATCTAAAAGAATCCTCACTGTAAGCAATCACAATTTTCCTAAACCAATGAAGAAAACCATGTTATAGAGAACATCAAGTTTATAAAAATATGGTAATTTTATTCTGGGAAAACCAGTTTTAAATGGTGATACGATTTTCAGCTCTGGTCTACAATTCTCATGACTTTGATTCTATGCTTCTTTATGCTTGTTTTTCTTTTTCCATCAATAAAGGATATAGTAATGTTACCCAAAAAAAACCCAATTTCAAATGTTAATTCCATGCTCTTATTCTGAGAAGCTCATAACTCTGATTCTATGTTTCTTCACGCTTGTTCTTATTTTAGCCAGAGCAGAAACCCCAATGAAAATAAACATGGAGGAAACAGACATGCTAACTCAGGTGAAGACCATGCCGGTGAAGCAAATATTTAGAAATTTAAAAAGACACATTAATTTAAAGAGCTGAAACAGGTGACAAAAATTCTGAAGCTTCCGATCGGCATTCATTTTCGTTAAAATCTCAAATTCTTCATCGATTCTCAGCTTTTCTTTAAATTAAACTCATCATAAGTATTCAAAACATAAATCAGTAAGACATGCCAACCCTTAACTCATTTTCATTTAAATGACGGTTCCATTCAGAGAGAGCCTCAAATGAAACCAAACAAATTTACTCCAGCCTCTACAATGCAAAATTCTCTAAAAAGAAATCAATAAAATGATATAATCTGTGGATGTTTCGCCGCAAGTCCATCAAAATTTGACGACAAGCAGAAAGTGCAAAAACCCATTGTTTAAATTCTTCACAGCAGACATCGAATTGTAGGGATAACCTATTGCTATTTGCATGTTCAGCCGCGGCATAGATTGCAGTGGAAACCCTTCAAAAATGTTGTGAAACATGGGATAAAGCTGGGGCTTGACCCTAGTCTTCCTGTGCGCAAAAATAATGACACTTCGTCTCAGATCTGGGCCTCCTAGTCCCCAGGAGAGGAGCTCGGAAACCCTTACGCAGTACTGCCAAAAAAAATTAATCACAACCTCAAGCCTTTGCTTTCTCAAACGCTGCGGAAGTTGAAAAAAAAGAAAAAAGAAAAAAAGAGGGCAATCCTTTCCACGCATGGGTCATGTTAACATACCCAATTCACTCTACCCATCATAGAAATTCAATGTCCCTTCAGATTATCGAAATTCCTATTGTGTTGAGTGGTTTACACTATCTCCTCTACTACATCTAATTGAATTCATTAGCCTTGTGTATGAGTAAACTCAAGTATGGAGCGGTAATATTGCTATTTGTGTCTTGGAAAAGATGTCACACATTCATGCCAATATCAGTGGCATGTGTTAAAAGTATGGCTCATAAACTACCAATTCTAATTCTATGAAACAAATTCCAGTATCAATGTTTATTCGAATAACTTTTTTCAGTCAAAGGAGAAGTGATTACTTCGAAATTGCTTCATAAGGGTGTGACGGACGTACTCTGTTAATGTTGATTTATTAGGCTCATGCACATCACCACTTTTCCTCGAGTGGTGCAATGAGTCATTTTTACTCTAAATAGAACTCGAGTGGAAAAAACAAAAACCTAGTGTTCAGTTACATTTTTCAATTGACTATAAGTTTAGAGATAGTATTGAGCACTTAAAGGTTTATTGAGAACTAATGCAAAATGTCACCTATTAAAGCATCGAGGTTCCCATAATTGATCAATAGTAACGTGTAGTGTTAAATAAGAAGATAAATCACTTGAATAACTACATTCATACAACTCTGGTCTTGTAAGGAACTCATGATGTCATTAAAAGCCTAAACGTAATAGAGTAGTGTAACAATATTGGTTATGTTGGTGCTTCATTACATTTACATTTCTATGATGGGTATCTTAATAATTGAATTTAACCGAATTTTAAATATAGAATAATTTAATGATAAAAGCACTTTATTGGAATGAAAAAAATGGTGTACAAAGAGTATTTTAGTGTTTATTTAATAATAATAATAATATATTGATGAGTAGCATATTTTTATTTGACAAATGTCTAGTGGTAGCTTTTAGTTTTATTTTATTTTTATTTTTTTAAAACCCAAACAAGTTTTAAATTTAGTTTTTTTTAACTCAAGCTTTAAATTTGACTTCTTCTTTTTTAATAATGAAGGGTAAGGATATATAAAATTATATTCAAAAGGTGAAATTTTGGAAAATGTATATTTCATAAATAATATTTTATTGTTATTAAGTTTTAATAGTAATTGGATAAGTATAAAAAATCTATAAAATTTAAATATACTATTATATAATTTGAAATTAAATAGTATGTGTATAATTGGTGGCTTTTGGTTATTATTTACATTAAAATTATTTGAGTGTGAGTAAGAATACATATTATTTATTTTGATATTCATTTCTTTGTTAAATTCAAAATTGTATATTTTTGAAGTTAAATATCATAAGATCATAATATTTGAATTTACTCACTAAAGTATATTTTTTATTTTATTATTATTTTGTTAATAAATATGAAGAATCATTTGTATAGTCTTGAGGATGTTTGATTTTTTATTTTTCTTCATTTAAAATTAAAA